>HG995414.1:8889645-8938809 GCA_905333125.1 Pheosia tremula | reverse complement strand
ACATCGTGAGGAAACCTGCATGTCTGAGAGAACCCCTCGAAAGACGTGTGAAGTCCGCCAACCGGCACTGGGCCATCGTGGTGGACTATTGCCTAATCCCCCTCGCACTGAGGGGAGGTTCGTGCCCGGCAGTGGGACATTAAAAAAGGGCTGGCATTATTATAATGCTGTGAAATTTTCGGTTTCGGTATAATCAGGCAGCAACATAATAGGGGCGGAGAAATTAAACTTGTTCAAGTGTTCTTGTTTCCAAATCGTATTTTTCTTACCAAGTGTGGTTACATAGTTTGGTTTATAAGTGGCGCCATCTGCTGACGCCACCTGGTACCACCTGCTATTGTAAACAAAATGCAATAAGGCCGTATATCTGTATATCGTCATATCGGAGAGCAGTTGCCCGCAGTAAAAATAATAGCTCTTAAGGTATACAATTGCTGTACTATATTGAACTTTAAATGGGTCCCAAAATAAAGATATTACATTAAAATTTATTAAAATGTCCGTGTCATAAAAATATTAACTTATATAAAAGTGAGCAAGAAAATGACCATTGCGCCAATTTTTATTAATAGCTTCATAACAAACAGTAAGATTATTCCACACAAACCCAAAAATCGCATACCAGTTTTGAATGGCATATAATATGATAATAGGAACGTAAAAACATGAAATAAACACAATAAAATACGCAATCTTACTTTTATTTCAATGGCATATAATATGTTAGTCTATAGACTACCTATGACCTTAGTAATACATTTTTTTTTTTATATTTTTTATTCACGTAAACCATTATTGTACAGTACTTATGAATCGTCAAGTTACAAAAACATTATGCTACTGGTTTACCACCCGTTCGGAATGCCGTTCCTATGGAGAAGAACGGGCAAGAAACTCCATGGTTGCTCTTTTTTTTTTTTTCATGGATGGCGGGTCAGATCAGTTGCGCTGCATGTGCCTAGTGAATGTAGCGCCTCGATCTACTGCCGCCTTCCTACCTAGGCAAGTATGCTCCATCGTAGATCTCATCATCACTTACCATCAGGTGAAATCGAGATCAAATACTTGCCTATAATGTAATAAAAAAAAAAAAAAAAAAATTAATAGATCTTTTACATTATTGAGCAATACATTGTTATAGGTATGTGAGAACAATGTAGGAACGGCTAATCAGACTTTAGCAGCAGGTCAAAAAAACAAAAAGTACTAACTAAGTATAAAATTACAGTTAATGGCTACATGGTTCATAATATACGTACATACATTTTATTGCGACTACACGTGTCATATTAAACATCTTCTACAGCTATGTTCCCAGTCGTCAAATCTAGTTATCCCTAAGAGTCTTTTAGATTCTTCCCACATTGTTTCCGTCAACAACGTATAGTTCGCGAACCAAGAACTGTAGAACTCCTGGCAGTCTCGAAAATGTTTTCCACTATCACCAGCGACCTTTGGATATATCGCGAGAAACACGGGCATATTCGCCGCTCTATCTGAAGGCCTTCCAAATTTCATTATCGCTGCTTGAACGAGGTCATATTGCCTAAATATTTGTGATTTAGCTAATCCTGGATCCATACTGTACGCACTGACACCACTTCCTTTGATTCTCTTCTCCATTTCAACTGTGAATAGTATAATTGCTACCTTTGCGTTGGCGTACATTCCAAACTGATCGAACCTGCCGACGTCATTCCAATGGTCTAGATATATTTGACCTAAAACCGATGCTAGTGACGAAACGTTGACTACTCTACTCGGTGCTGATGCTTTCAGCAACGGGAATAGCAGGTAAGTCAGCAGGAACGTTCCAAAGTAATTAACTTGCATCATCACCTGTAAATTGTCTTCCGTTAATCTATCTCCAAGACCAAAACCTCCGATGTTGTTGAAGTAAGAAGTAGAAGTAAGAATGTCCACACGTGTTTCTGTGCGCAATGTTATGTCTGCGAAGCTTTTGATCGATGATAGTGATTCAAAATCCATTTGTCTCACGACGACATTTTCATTACCTGACTATTTATTTATTAATTATGGTTATTTGATAATAGAGTCTTTCGCATTTGACAGTTTTGTTGAGTTCCTGCTGGCTATGATAACTTTAGCACCTCGTTTTGACAGATTCTTTGCAACCTCGAGTCCTATGCCAGAAGTAGCGCCCGTGACTACAGCAACTTTCCCATGTAATTGAACGTTACTCTCGCAATCTGTGAAATCATCTCTCACAGTCATTTTGTACTATGGTAGCTCAGACGGTGTTGTTTCTACAATGCTAAGACAGGGCTTCATCGAGGTTTTATATTTGTTTTAGAGTAATCGAACACGTTGTGGTAAGTGTAATTTTTATAAAAATAACTTCAAGGGGTGATCAAATTAAAAGTACTCACGTACAAGTGAAGGTACCGCCATTCTGACCTTTTATCCAATCAGGAAGCGGTTTAGTTTTGATATTTTAAGAACTTTTTGTACATTTAAATGAATGGAATTGAACCGTGGTCGGTCTTTTTCCTTACGGGTTTCAGTTTTATGATTATAGTTTTCTGACAACTAGAGAAATAGTCTTCTGTACTACCATATAATTAAAATTTATAGCTTTTCTAATTTGATAATTATAGCGTATATTTGTAAATTGGTAATTACGAATTTTAAAATGATCAGTTACTATACTAGACCTAAGTAGTTTACGATACTACAGTAGAGTTTTTTTTTTGCATTTGTTATTGGATGACTAATTATGAGTCTGGTGTTGTCTATTAGGACGCGGTGACTGCATTGCTTAACTGTGTTTTGTAAAATTTAAAATATAATGAGTATTATATTTTATAAATAGTCATGAAATTCCTACAAGGGTATGTGTGTATGAGATTTTTTTTTTTGGTTTTTATTATATGTGTTGTTTAATGATAACCATTTTAGGGTATGGCAACTGTTATATGAATCTTAGTGGCTTTTTGTAGCTATATTTATTATTACAGTATTTTTTTTAACCTCGTCCAAATCGGTGTTGTGTGATGTAATTTTGCAGTTATTTTGTTAAATCAACTTCGTGAAATAAAAAAGTACATCGTCCAACTTTTCACTTTAGTAACTGGTTTTGAAGTAACCAACTTGTATAATATTTTTTGTGTATTTGTGTAATGGTTAAATATTTGACAGTATTTATCAACGATTGAATGTCTATTATCAACATGATATTATTGTAAACTCCTGCATCCTTATTTTTATACACTCCCTTTAAATATTTTGATGTAGGAATACCGTTATTATTTCTATTCTTTATTACAATAATATAATTTAGGTAGGTTGGTATACGAAAAGTGCATCCGCCGAAATAGTCTATGAAAATGAAGTTGCATATAAAATATACTTAAGCACTACCTTTAACAACGAGAAAACCATTTCACCGCCTAAGTTCCCAGTCTTCATCTTCTGATATTCTCACAAGCTTCTTAGATTCATCCCACAACATTTTATTTAACGATGCATTGTTCACAAACCAATAATTAAAAACCTCTCTACACTCTATGTAATGTTTACCACTGTGACCAACAACCTTTGGATCTATTGCTAGAAACACGGGCATCGATGCCACTGTATCTAAGGGTCTCCCAAAATTCGCTTAAACAATATTCACAGCTGCTTGCATGATAGTGTCATTGTAACGCCTAAACTCTGATCTAGCTATACCAGGATCCAAACTATACACACTCACACCGCTGCCACTAATTCTCTTCTCCAATTTCGACACTAAAGAGTGTAGTTGCTAGTTTAGCGTTAGCATACAAACCGATATTGTGGTATCTGTTGATGTCGTTCAAGTGGTCTATGTCTATATGCCCCAAAATCAATGCAATTGATGAAACGTTGACTACTCTACTCGGAGCTGATGATTTCAGCAACGGGAACAGGAGGTAAGTCAGCAGGAACTTTCCAAAGTAATTTACTTGCATCATCACGTGCAAATTGTCTTCTTTCAATCTATCTTCGAGAACAATATCTCCGATGTTGTTGATTAGAATGTCCACACGCGGTTCTGTTCGCAATGTTGTATCTGCGAAGCTTCTGATCGATGTTAGTGATTCGAAATCCATTTGTCTCACGACGACATCTTTGTTTCCTGAAGATTTGATAATAGTGTCTTTCGCATTTGCCAGTTTTGTAGAGTTCCTGCTGGTTATGATGACCTTTGCGCCTCGTTTAGATAAATTCTTGGCAACTTCGAGTCCTATGCCAGATGTGGCGCCAGTGACTACAGCCACTTTCCCGTCTAATTGTACGTTACTTTCGCAATCTCTTAAATCACCACTAACAGCCATTATGTTTACTTGTATGAATAGTATGAAGTTAACTCAGACGAACTTATTGGAAACACTGGCAAGGGAAGGGTGCTGTAAAGTCTTATATTAATTGGTTAATAAAACCGTGAACGAAGCGATGTTTAATAAAAACAACGAATGAAAGCAACATGAACTGGTATTTATAATAAAGGTCAACCATAATTATTATTGTTTGTTCACTCACTTTTAACACTCCATGGCATCTTGTTATAATATTAGAGTTTGAAAAGACTGCTGCACAAAGCTGCACGTTTTCACTAAGGGCTCAAAATTGTGTGGATTTGATCACTCGCATTGGACAAATTGACGCATTGGACATTGGTCAAAACTCATACTAAACCTTCATATAGGTTCAAAGTTTCAAATAGCACATTAATTTGCAAACGATCAAGAGAAAAATACATAGTAGGTATAATATATTTATTTATGTTTCAATCATTACTTCAAATTGTCTAAGTACTACTAATAATTGTATAACATCATGATTTACTCATCTTTACATAAATGGATAGGTACCACTTCGCAACACTTACTGCCTATATTCCCAGTCTTCATCCCTAGTTATCCCCACGAGCCTTTTAGACTCATTCCACATGTTCTCATTCAGCAACGTATTGTTCGCGAACCAAGAGCTGTAGAACTCTTTACAGTCCCTGAAATGCTTGCCACTATCACCCTCTACTCTCGGATCTGTCGCCAGAAACACAGGCATAGTCGCCGCTCTATCCAAAGGCCTTCCAACCACCAAAAGCCCAGTATTCAAAACATTTTGAAGGAATGTGTTTTCGTAATGCCTAAAGAACTCGGATTTAAATATTCCTGGATCCATACTGTACGCACTGACACCGCTGCCTTTGATTCTCTTCTCCATTTCGCCTGTGAACAGTACAGTTGCTAACTTCGCGTTGCAGTAAAATCCAAAGTCGGAGTATCTGCCGACGTCATTCCAATGATCTAGATCTATATATCCTAAAAGCGATGCTATGGATGAAACATTGACTACTCTACTCGGTGCTGATGCTTTCAGCAACGGGAACAGCAGGTAAGTCAGCAGGAACGTTCCGAAGTAATTAACTTGCATCATCATATGCAAACTGTCTTCTGTCAATCTATCTCCGAGACCAATGCCCCCGATGTTGTTGATTAGAATGTCCACACGAGGTTCAGTCCTCACTGTTCTGTCCACGAAGCGTCGCACCGATGCCAGTGATTCGAAGTCCATTTGACTGGTGACGACATTTTTGTTTCCTGAATATTTGATAATGTTGTCCTTTGCGTCGGTCAGTTTAGTTGGGGTTCTGCTGGCTAAGATGACTTTTGCGCCCCTCTTTGATAAATTCTTGGCAATTTCGAGTCCCATGCCGGAGGTAGCTCCAGTTACTAACGCCACTTTTCCTTTTAATTGGACGTCATTTTCGCAATCCGTGAAGTCGTCTCGTACAGCCATTATGACGTGTGTTTAGTTGGATATTATTATGACAACTGAGTTGGTGTAAAGGCAAGGCCTCGGCAAGGTCTTGAATTAGCTGTTGAGGTTAATGATCGTAAGTCAATGAGAACTAGCAATGTAGGAATATACTAGTATAATATTATATATTAGAGGAGCGACCGCATTATCGACTTTTTTATGATTAAAAATAAGTTTTTAAACTTGTTTCTCGGTGATTTGTTAGCGACAGAATTAAACTTATAATTTTCAAATAAATTGTGCGCTTTAGCTACGAAAATACTTGCCAATAAATCTTTTGATATATTTTTTTTAAACATATTTTTACATATTGAAATATTTATAGATATATAATAGACCTTAATGATACTGTTTTTTCCCGACGTCGTACAACGATAAAAGTGTAGCCATAATAGCTGCGAAACAGGCCGTGAAATGCTACGCACAGGTAGGATGCATACATTTTATGTGTTAAAAAAGCGGTACGAAATCATTTGCATAGTAAAGATTTTAGTACATACATATACATATAGACGATGTTAAACAATTTATATATCTCTTAGATACAGTGTACTAAAAATAGTGTGTACTTATAAAGAAAAAAACAAACATTTAATTCGACAAGACAGACATAATAGGGTTGTAACAACATCAATGTTTATTTTCGACTATGGCAACACTTCCTCCAACCTTTTACCTTTAGCGACTGCTCTGCTTGCCTACGAATCGCGGGTCATTATATTTGTGTAGAAAGAATATGTTTTATCTATACATCTATACATATAAATAAAATTGGAGTGTCTGTAATATTAAAATAACCGCTTTTTACTAAGTGCATTTGGATGTATACACGGTACCTATACCAAAACAACATTTTTTACAATTTTTGTCTGTCTGTCTGTCCGTCCGTCTGTCTGTCTGTTTGTTCCAGGTAATCTCTGAAATAGCTGGACCGATTTTGACGGGACTTTCACTGGCAGATAGCTGATGTAACAAGGAGTAACATAAGCTACTTTTATTTTAGAAAAAACATAGGATCTCACGAAAAAAAATTAAAACCAATGTTGCAGCGTTGCGCCTGATTAAGTTTGATAGCAACAACCTGAAATGCAGCCCGCGGGCTCAGAAAGCGCGAGCAGGCTGTTGCCAACGGTTGTGTCTTTGTTAAATACCACGCGAACGAAGTCGCGGGTAACAGCTAGTGTTTAAATATAAATACCGTTTATTAGTGTGCCTCTCATTGAACAACATCAATCCCCGCACAAGCAAAATAAAATAAGAATAAGTTAATAGCGAGATTATTAAAAGTCTAACTTATGATTATATTAACATGATTTTAATAAGTGTACAGGACACACTACCTCGATTCTTATAACGTTAAACAGGTATTATGAGCGTACCGGTCTGTGCCTGTGGTTGCTAATACTCCTGCTATCATGTAATAGGTCGTTTGTAGCACGACTATTGCCTTTCAGTATGGTTAAATTTAGTTCTCCTATAGGTTGTTCTCTGAAAAGGGTGATGTACAGAATCCGTTAAAGAAAATAAAAAAATACACAAGTACCTTAATAAAAATAATTACAAGGTCGGTGAATATAAAAAAAAACAGTGGACATTGTTGTCGACGTTGGCTTTTTTTTTTAAATTTTACTCCCGCGTCATAGTAAAACTACTAAGCGAATTTTGACGGTGACGATAATACATTCTATAAACTGCTTCAATGTATACAACAATTAAATTATATTTTATCCCTGGAAACAAAACACTATATTTTAACAGCAATTTAAAAAAAAAAAAAAATACAACCGAATTGAGAACCTCCTCCTTTTTTTGAAGTCGGTTAAAAAATAACGCGTACGAAGTCGTCGGCACAGCTCGTCGATTTATAAATCTAGGTTTATAAACTAGTTTGACCACCAAACAAGGTCAGCGGTCAGGGAACCGCTGACCTTGTTTTGTAGAAATGTAGAGCTTTGACCTTACAAAGCTCTAGATTCATTTTTTTATATTCATACTATTGGTACTTCCTAAGCTACAAATCATGATTTCATTTAGTTACACGTCGGCCCTAGTTGTATTTCTTTCTTTGTTTTGTAGCTGTTATGCTTAATTAGTAAACCCTGATTTTTAGGGAGAGGAATACTGTAAAGATATTAGGTATTTGGATGTTCCTTGTATTATTGACATTGTTATGTAGTGGATGGGGAGATTTTTATTTAAAAGTAAATAAATCGATACAGCCCGATCCATTACATTGTAGCGGAGGTTCTATGTCCGCGAAAAGTAGCTGGCCGCTTCACGGCCGGTTTCGATTTATGTCAGCAGGACGTTTGTGGTTGGAGTTCTTTTGTTTTTGTTGTTTTATTTTCTGTTCATGAAAATGCTGAATGTTAAAGAAGATTATATATTTTTCCAGCAAGACAAAGTTATTATTATTTGTTAGCGCTATCTTCGCATCCCTATATATACAGTAGAAGTAGACCCATGCTATTTCTACACTGGTGACCACGGGGAAGGACAACGTTGTGGCGGATTCTATGTCTCGTGTGGAAGAGGTCGCAACAGCCATTGACTACCAGTTGCTCGCGGCAGCCCAGGTTGTTGATACCGAGTTGAAGAATTTGCTGCAAGGTATTACCTCTCTGAAATTGGAAAAGATCAGGATGACAGGTGGTGATCTAAAAGTATATTGTGACGTTTCCACCCGGCGACCGAGGCCTTTTGTTACAGAGGCGTTCCGCAGGCCGGTATTTGAAAGTTTGCATAGTTTGAGCCACCCTGGAGCTGCGGCATCGGTTCGGTTAGTTTCCGAGCGATTTGTGTGGCCGGGTGTGCGCAGAGATTGCCGTCGATGGGCGCGAGAATGTTTAAGCTGTCAGCGTAGCAAGGTTCATCGTCATACGGTTGCGCCGTTTTCAACATTCAATGTTCCTGAAGGAAGATTTCAGAATCTGCACATTGATCTTATTGGCCCGATGCCGTGTTCAAATGGCTATAGATACTGCCTTACCGCGATCGATCGCTTTACTCGATGGCCTGAAGCGTACCCGCTTGTCGATATAACCGCAGAGGCATGTGCAATGGCGCTCGTGTCGGGCTGGATCGCAAGATTTGGATGTCCGGTTAATATAACCACAGATCGGGGCAAACAATTTGAATCACAACTGTTTAAGTCAGTTGCTAAGTTAACGGGTATGAAGCATCATTCAACTACAGCTTATCACCCTGCCGCTAACGGTCTCGTTGAAAGGTTTCACAGGCAACTTAAAGCAGCGATCATGTGCCATGAGCATTCCAATTGGGCAGAGGTTTTGCCAATGGTTCTGTTGGGCATACGCACCGCCTGGAAAGACGACTTGCAATCATCTGCGGCAGAGTTAGTGTATGGCGAGCAGCTGCGTATACCCGGAGAGTTTTTCAATCCTGGAGTGGGGGATCCTAACTCCGGAGACGTAACGGACTTCGCTGCAAGATTACGCAGTCATATTTCAAAGCTGTCACCGCAACCGACAAGGTGGCATACCTCTAAAACTTTTTATGTTCCCAGGGATCTCAGCGAAGCCTCGCATATATTTCTCCGCAAGGGGCATGTGCTGAGAGCGCTAGAGGCCCCGTACTCTGGGCCGTACAAGGTCGTACGCCGCTCCGAGAAGACGTATGACGTAGAAGTATCAGGCAAGATCATCACGGTTTCTGTTGATCGGCTCAAGCCTGCTTTTGTCGCCCTGGAGGTTGATAATCCTGGGCCGCCTACAACGCGGGCTGCTGTCGTGCCTGTTTCACCAACTGCAGCGCGGACTGCTGTCACGCCTGTTTCGCCACCAGTAACGACGAGAAGTGGTCGTCGGGTCAGGTTTCCGGACTTCTACCGACCGTAGTACCGGTCTCAGCAGGGGGGTGGTGTAGCGGAGGTTCTATGTCCGCGAAAAGTAGCTGGCCGCTTCACGGCCGGTTTCGATTTATGTCAGCAGGACGTTTGTGGTTGGAGTTCTTTTGTTTTTGTTGTTTTATTTTCTGTTCATGAAAATGCTGAATGTTAAAGAAGATTATATATTTTTCCAGCAAGACAAAGTTATTATTATTTGTTAGCGCTATCTTCGCATCCCTATATATACAGTAGAAGTAGACCCATGCTATTTCTACAACATAACAAAAAGTGCAAAAAGCATTCCTTAGATTTCTCTATAAGCATGTTTATGGGTACTATCCATATCTTTATCCTACTAAGTTTTTGCTCGGCTGTCTTGGCTATTGAAGTCAGGAGGGCATTACACGAAATTACTACTTCGTGTAAGGTTATCTCTGGCCGAATAGATTCGCCTGATTTGCTCATTGCCTGTCGCTTCTTTATCCCTGACAACTACTGTCGCGACAGGAATCATAAGTTGTTTGCTGTCCCCACTTACCGTATTGTTACTCGAGCTAGGTCCCCTGCACTTTGCACCCTTGGTTATGCCCTTCAACATATCCACCCCTAGAGCATATATCTCCAACGACACTTCTCTGGGCACCCAATTAAGGTAAGCCAGAGCTGAGTCTTGCAGATACGCCGTCGGTTTCATATTTTTATTATATAAATATAATGCTAATGATCTTCTAGGAATTAAGCAGAACAATTGGAATATTTTGGGAGCTGATCAAGGTTGTTATGGGTGGACCATTTTTAACCAGTGATCAATTGAACACAATTTATTTGTTTATTGGTATATGATTTCACACACATTTTTTTTGCTGTTGGACTGATACTTAAATCATGAAGCACTATATAATTCTGGTTATCTAGATTATCAAATCCTAATTTACTTTATTGACAACCCTCAGATTTTAAATTGTATTCAAGTCCCAATCTTCTTCTCTACCTATCTTCACCAGTTTCTTTGATTCCTCCCACAATCGTCTCGTCAGTTTGCTATCCTTCACCAACCAATGACTGATCCCCTCTCTGCAAAACTTATAATGCCTCCCGCTCAGCCCTTTCAGCTCAGACGCAGAAGCTAAGTATGCTATCTCTTTTCCGGCTTCTTTTTTGTGCCGTCCAATGCTATTTATAAGGAGTTGAGAAAGAGCCTTTATGACACCTGGTAAATTTCCCAAAATATTTGTATCTTTCACAACAAACGGATCATATGTATTGGTAGTGACTCCAGTATCATTTAATTTCTTATTTAATTCTGCATTAAACAATGCGATTGCTAATTCGGAAGTTGCGAGACCCGTTACTAAGTTGTACCTTCCGACGTCATTCCAGTGGTCGAAATTTTTATCACCGATATACATTAACGCACCAACTCCATTCATTATTCTGCTTGGAGCAGAAGCTTTTAACATAGGCAGCAACAGAAACGTAAGTAGGAATGTTCCGAAGAAATTTACTTGCATTGACAAGTTCAAATTGTCGGATGTTAGTTCGTCAGGTAATGCCACTGCTCCAGCGCTGTTAACTAAAATATTGATTCCGTTTTCTAACTTCACTTCATTGACGAAATTCCTCACTGATTTTAGAGATCCTAGATCGAGAATTTTATAATCCACGTTGGGATTGCCAGTTCGTTCTATGATTTGTTCTTTAGCGTGCCTCAGTTTGTTTTCATTCCTGCTTGCAATCACCACCCTGGCGCCTTTGTTTGCCAGATTTTTAGCAGCCTCGAATCCAATGCCTGAACTCCCACCGGTCACTACAGCCACTTTACCGTCTAATCTATCTTTAGTGTCACACATTATCGCAACACGTTATATGGAACTACATTGAAGTACTAAGAGACTAAGGGAAAAAGGCCTTATATACTACATTTTTTATAATTCAGCAAACCATATTATTTGTAAACAAAGTGCTGTTAAATTTTACAGTGATGTGGTAAATATCGATATTTTAATATCGACTTTACCTGTAATCATAACCCCGTTATAAATAAGCTGTGAATTTATAATTTGTATCTGGCAACATAGGCTTTACAAACACGTACACAGAGACAATATATTGTTAAAAAACGGATAATTACCAAGGCTTATTAAATTTAAATCGTAGTCGTATTCCGCATCTTCATTTAAGGACACATTTACTTTAAAAACATAGGAGAGTAATGCTTTAAACCTTTCTTATATAGACACAAACAGCAGTACCCGTAACATGGCAACATTTGTGCATATTGACCTGTAAAACTAAGTCGCCGAATTCTGAGCTCTAGTCCACTTCACATCACTATTTAAAAAAATATTATTAGGTATTTATATCAAGGTGACACAGCAAAAGGTCAGTTAACCTAGGTTGTTTTTTACAAAAATATTTTTTTAAAAAAGCACCCGAGGAGTTCCTTGCCCGTTCTTTGCCATAGGAACGGCATTTCGAACGGCTGGTGTAGTTGTAGCTTATAATTTTGTTACATTTTTGACGATTCATAAGTACTGTATTTAATGGTTTATATTAATAAAAAAACATTCTGATTCCGAAAAATCTCCGTCAATGGTAAACAAATGCGGCTTACGGCTATACCTACACCTCGGAGTTTATCTAGTTTCATAGTAGTAGTAATATTTTATAAACATTATTGACTATCTCTTTCACTCCGTTGTTGTTGTTAGGAATTTAATATATTCGCGATATATTTTAATTGCAACTAAAACAGCCGGACAGACGGACAAAGTCGCATCATATGGGCTCCCTTTTTACTATTTTGGTACGGGACCCTAAAAATAAGAATAATGCAACGTATTATCAGAGGATCCCTAAGTGGATCAAATCTGAAGTACACTCGAGTACACAAGTAGATATTTTTGTAATATCAATGTTATTAACGTTATCTGTACAAATTATGTTCTTTAATAGTTCTGTTTGTGTTGGACAGGTAGCTGTTATGATTATTTATACCTGCTCTATAGGAAGTGGAAAAGTTTACTTTGGGTATGACGTATTTGTATGTCCTTTATATTCTTGATATTGTCATTTAGTGCATCTGGCTGTATTTATTTATTTATTGGCATTTTTACAATAAAATTATGTACCTCTAGAGTTACTTCGCCAATAATAGGATATCTTACCAAAAAATATTTTACATGTGTAAAAAAGTTATCTCGTGGAGTGCATGTGTGTATACTGGTAGTACGTGTTTCAAGATAGATACTACAAAATTAAATGTTTCGTTGTCGTTGGTCCCAATCATCGATGTCTATGACAGACGTAGATAGCCTATGGGGAAAGAGGACCCACCACTGACCCTCGGCTTATCAACTTTTCCGATTATAAACCAAGCAAGTTTGATCGATAATAAAAGAAGCCAACAACACCCGAACTCCTCTAAGATGTTAATCGAGAAACTATCTATCACGAGTGACGGGACCTCAAATAAAATGCAATTCTCCGCGACCATAGATGGATTTCCGCCAAGTATCGCCTAGTTCTATCAATTATAGTCGTAGATAGGTTTCTTGCTGTGGGAAATAGCACCACAAAACTGGGCTACGCAGCACTCCTGCTACTGAGTCTAATTATTCTAACTACATAGAAACGACACAGCGCATCTTATATTTGCTCTTGCCAATTTTCGTGCTCATGCGCATCTTGTTTACACTGCCTATGTATCGTTTAGTGTGTGCAACTAAATTGCATTATTTTATAACGTACACGTGTGTGCGTCAGCTGGGACATTAATGGCAAGATGGCAACGCGTTAGTCTTAGCATCACATATCTACGTTATTGTCTATCAATGGTCCTATATGTATTTTCCTAGGTGTATTCTCGATCAGCGAATCTTCATCAGCCCGATTGCGATCAATTTAGTAATACACTCCGAGACTTTAGTAGCAGGTAGATTATTTAGTAGCCTACTGTTCTACTGTAAGACGAAGACAAAGGTCTTTTGTTTTTAGAATCATAGACAAATATGAAAATGATCTACACGGTGTTAGTTGGAACGATAAATATTTTGGGAGCTGGTCAAGGGTGAAATATGGCTTATCTTAAACCAGGAATAAATAAAACACAATTTCTTTGACAATTACTATATGAACAAATACATTTTGCTGTTTGACTGGTACTTAAATAATAAATCACTATTTAATTTTAGTTATCTCGATCAATAAATCTTAATTTACTTTGTTGACAACGCTTAGATTTATTTACTAATCAATTCCCAGTCTTCTTCTCTACTTATCTTCACTAGTTTCTTGGATTCCTCCCACAATCGTCTCGTTAGTTTCCTATCCCTAACTAACCAATGATTGATCCCCTCTTTGCAAAACTTATAATTCCTCCCACTCCATCCATTCAACTCCGGTGCAGATGCTAAGTATGCTATCTCTTTTCCAACATCTTCTTTGTTCTGTCCAATTATATTTATGAAGAGCTGAGAAATAGGCTTTATTATACCTGGTATGTTATCCAATATACTTGTATCTTTCACAACGAATGGATCATATGTATTGGCAGTGACTCCAGAATAATTTAATCTCTCATTTAGTTCAGCATTAAACAATGCGACGGCTAATTTAGAAGTCGCAAGACCCGTTACTACGTTGTATCTTCCAATATCATTCCAGTGGTCAAAATCGATAGCACCGATATACATTGACGCAGCAACTCCACTAACTATTCTGCTCGGGGCAGAAGCTTTTAACATAGGCAGCAATAGAAACGTAAGTAGGAATGTTCCGAAGAAATTTACTTGCATTGTCAAGTTCAATTCATCTGGTGTCAGCTTGTCAGGTAATGCCACCGCTCCTGCGTTGTTGACTAAAATATTGATTCCGTTTTCTAAACTCACTTCATTGGCGAAATTTCTCACTGATTTTAGAGATCCTAGATCGAGAATTTTATAGTCCACGTTGGGATTGCCAGTAATTTCTATGATTTGGTCTTTAGCGTGCCTCAGTTTGTTTTCATTCCTGCTTGCAATCACAACTCTAGCGCCTTTCTTTGCCAGATTTTTAGCAGCTTCGAATCCCATTCCTGAACTTCCACCGGTCACTACAGCCACTTTACCGTCTAATCTAACTTTGGTATCACACATTATCACAACAACACGTTTTGTCGAACCGCATTAAAGTACTAAGGGACAAGAGGAAAAAAGGTCCCCATAATACCTGTTTTTTTATATTTACCTCAAGGTGACACAGCAAAAGGTTGGTGAACAACAATGCGTTTGATTTCCGCATAAATTACTTATAAATCTGATTCCGTGTGTGATGACCAATAAATGATATAGGAAAAAAAATCAAATCAAATTTATTTTATAGATTATTTACATAGATTATTTACATAGTTCAGGGCCTTAGGTATACCTGCCATGCATCAGGCGTACGATAGGGTAAATAAAATAAAACTTATAATTCGCTTAATTAGGTGCTAAATAATAAAATAATTTAAGTAAATGAATAAGAGACGTAACCGACTAATAAATTAAGTTTACCTGCCATTAAGTATACTTCCTTATATGTTCAAAGGTTTCATTTAAATAATTACAAACTGAATAATATGCAACCGGCGACCCAAGGGCCGGACATTTCATAGCGGGTAGGTTTGGTTACTCAGCAATCAAATACGGCCAGCATCTTGGGTACGCTGCCGCATGGGCCAATTTTTTACACTTTTTGTAAATATTAAGTAGATGACCTGTTCTATTCTCTTTTTAAATTTATTTTTGTGGTGTACATATTGGTTAATTATTATGTTTTGTTCATTTATAAAATAATTGTTACTATGTTTGTTTCTAATGGTTTTTTGTAATCAAGTTGATTCAAAAGTAATTTCATGTTTTTTTTATACGGTTTTGGCGTTTTATTTTTTAAAGTTCAGTAGGGCCTCGGCGCCAAATACTTTTTTTTATGATGGAACCAAACCAGAAAGTAGCTGATCTGCTTTTAATTATTTCCAATCGGTGACATGGTTGGCTGGACTTGAGTGGATGTTTCTGGAATACAAAACACCAATAAATGTCAAAGCGATTTTTAATACCACAATAATTATGATAGCAGAGTATCTAGATTTGATATAATTGTAATATTGTGCCTGCAATAATGACTTTATAATATTTGATGGTAGGTAAGAATATTTTTTTTTATAATTTAGTCAATGCAAAAATTTGTATTATATTAGAAAGCCGAGTGACCAACAAGAATATTCAAATTTAATATTCTCAAGGTTTCAAATAATCAATGAAAGTTTAATTAAGAGTTAAGCATCGTATTCATATGGGTTCCTTTTGAAAAAATGTACAGACTTTGTATAACTTGCTTTATTGTGTTGCTGTATGCTTTTGGATACAGTGCAGTAAGTATTACAAAAAAATGATTTACTTAATGTCAATACATTTGTATGAGTTTTGTTTTTATTCTATTGGTATAAAAATAATATTCCTCATGTACACCAAACGTGGTAATGTAAACAACTTGTCTTTACATGTATGTTTTTAATCAGTTATTTGGTTTCTCGCAACTCTGACATTATTTATAATATGTATTTGTTATTGCTATTAATTACTTGACAATTGGCAAAATACCCGCTAAGTTGCGGGTGAGGCCATATTCATATCCATTTTACTTCATCGCATCTCATTTCTTAAACAAAGAAGAATCAGTTATTTGAGTTGGGCACAAGAGTCAAAATTGCTATTTGCAAGAATGCAAGTCGTAAGGAAATGTATGCAAGGAGCAATAGCACTAAGGAATCTCTAGCATGTCTTCTTCTTCTTTCTTTACGAAATGAAATGCGATGAAGTAAAATGGATATGAATATGGCCTCACCCGCAACTTAGCGGGTATTTTGCCAGTGTCAAGTAATTAATAGCAATATTAAATTCAATAAATACACATTATAAATAAAATAATGGATGTGACATGAAGAAATGAAAATGGCGTGACATCCCTAGCATGTCTTAGATTATTGAATACAATTTTGATAACCGAATGTCAATACTTATTTTTTAGATTGCAAGCACATTCCGCCAAGAGCGAGCGAAAGTCAAGTATCAGAATGAGAAGTACTTAAAAGATGTGGTCGTGTTCACAAGCAGAAAGGGACGGCACGACCCGTACCTGACCAACATGACGGCGACACTGTTAATGCCGTTTGGAAATAACATCACTGTAAGAAAGAAGACATTAGCAATGCAACAACAGCGGATCTCGGCAAGCGGCACAAGTACACCCTATTAAACAATAACTACGTATTTCTGCCGTTTGCCCTGGATACGTCAGTAGACGCCCATGGAGTCATAGCGCTAAAGAATTTATACACAAAATATCACCTAGGTTGATTTCATCCACAGGTGACAGGAGGGCTGGCTTTTTCCTCGCTCAAAAAAATACCTTGATAGTACAGCGAGGAAATGCAGCCGGCATTCTTGCCACCATTCCACGCGATTAAGACTCTTTGATACACAGTTTGTTGTCATACTATTTTTTATTTTTTTATTTAATTGTAAAACACGTTAAACTAATTTTAATGCAGCAACATATTTACAGACAGTTACAATGTCATTGACATTTAAATATGAGTCGATTGTGTTAGCATACTTGGCTCTGTTCTGTTTCCCATACAAAGTGAGGTCTGCCATTAGTTGGATGAGGCCATTTAAACATAGAAATATGACGTTCTTTCTTGGCAAGAAAGAAGAGGTCTGATGTCTAAGTGCTGCCTCGAGGATCTGTCGGTAGGGTAGTGACAGCCGAGCAAGAGGCCCTTGCGTATCAGCCTTGAGCATATATGGAAAGAAAAATATCCAAAGAAAATTGCCAAGCTCACCATCTATTGACGGACATGGGGCTTAGTCCATAGGTGATTGTGAAGCCGACCGAATGAAGAATGGAATTATGCATTGTAGCTCATCGAGACAGTACGACGGTACAGTATGGCCAAATTTCATGAAGTATACCATTCTTTATCCTGATAGTCTACCAAAATCGGTTGTCCCATCGAGAATACATCGTGGTGTATTGCTTTTCCTCAGGTCGCCGTGACTCTCATTCTGTCGTCGGGCGGTGATTTCCGTTTCGCGGCCAAGGTGTGTGACAGCGTAAAATCCAAGTGGATGCGAGACTTCATGGTCACATACACCAACTTGACTCTGAGTAAATGTCCCTTTGCTGCGGTGAGTCTAATCCAATCTATACAGAGTGTAAGTGGATTCGTAACGAAAACTGATACCGTGCATTCAACTGATGATGATTCTCTCTTTTTTGTCGATATTTTCATGAATTATACGCCTATTTTTTTCAATCTATCGGTTATCTCATGAAGCGTTGTGTTATGATCGCATTGATTTGATATATTGCATGCTCACGAATGGCAACATTTGTTACCCATGACTTTCGACCTAAATTAATTGTATAATTTCATCTAAACATTAAGTTTAACCTTTACCCAATATTTTCGTTATCATGCCCCTTACACCATCTATAGGTATTTATTTAGCTTAGTGGGTGACCGTATAGTTTATGTAATTGTCTGGCGATAAAGAAATCTTAACGGGATATAAATGTCCCAAAGCGCGCATCCTTCATCGGCGGGTCTAAAAGCGAACATTAGTACGAACATTAGTGCCTTACAACACATTAGAACGAACATTAGTGCCTTATGTAAAGTTTGCCTCTACCAGGATTCGAGCCCGGGACCCTAGGGTACAGAATGCAGGGTCACTAACAACTACTAATGTCATTAGGATTAGATAACCTTGTTCGAGTAGACTATTTAGATTTTGTTTTTTCCCTCTTCGTTCTTACGTTCATCTATAAAATTAATTTGTATATATGGGAACCATTTGAACCATTTGCCCAGCTGCTAAAGTCTATCTAGCCGTTCCTACATTGTTTTCACATACCCATAACAATGTACTGCTCAAAAACGGATATTTTTAAATAGAGCAACCACGGATTTTATTGCCCGTACTTCTCCATAGGAACGGCATTTCGCTAAAGTTGTAGCCTAGCATTTTGTAACTATTTTGACGATTTACTAGTACTGTATTTAATGGTTTGCATGGATAAAAAATATTCTGATTCTGATTCTGATACAGGTATTAATCTTCCTATTCAAATTCCAGGGTAGATACAGATACATGAACATGGAACTCCCTCCAAAGAACATTCCCGTCCCTATAGCGGATGGCGACTATCACATCCAATTCGAACTCTACGTCACCGCGACCAAGGAGAAGATCCTTGACGTCGCAACACTGCTACACTCCGATCAGAACAAGAAGACCAGGAAAGGATGAGATATTAGACACTATTTTAGTTACACGTTGTTCATGTAGAGTAAGAGCTAGCTATACTGGTAACGGTTTCTCCTTTTTAAAGAATCATGATGTTATATAGAGTTCAAATTGTGAGACCTAACTAACTGATGTTACAGTAATGTGTGTTTTTCTAAGATAATAGATAGGTTATGATATCGACCATATATTTAGTACATAAATGCATAAGTACTAGGTTTTAGTCCGCTCATTTTTTTTTTAATTTAGAAAGTATAGCTATTACCGTAATGTTAGAGCATTTAATATAAAAGCGTGACAAGAAAAACAATTTCGTTGTTTTTTTTAACCTGTAACGTTGTTTAAAGCGTAACATTTGAGGACTAATGGCAGTAAATGATTAAGTCAGGGATTTATAAAAAAAAACACTGTCTTAATAATAATTAAGATTTATTCATAATAAGATCAGCTGTTCTCTCCGCCATTGCTACTATCAAGGAGTTTGGATATAACGCCGCAGGCGCTGGTATAACACTCGAGTCCATTATTCGCAATCCTGATACCGACTTTACCCTGAAAAAAAATCTTAATATTACAAGCTCAGAAGATTACATGCAAGCAAATATTGTCAAATATCGATTGCCATTTACGGGTGCAATTTATTTTATTAGATCTGTTCTTTATAAGATATCAAATGTTAATAAACTATATCCTCAACTTATTGACTGATCACCCAAAAAATACTGTCAATACAGTATAGATAGATGCAGATGAAAATGTGATTCAGTGCGAAAAATAGTTTCAGATGTCAGGTGTAACTATTATAATTCCTTGGGACCAGCAACAGAGAAAGTAAGAGCAGAAAGATGGAAATGTATTGGCATGAGAGGGAAAGAAGAAAAGCGTGTGACTACGAGAGCGATGAGTATAAATATTTATGGATGAAGAGCCAGAAGACGACTAAAGATGATGATGATGATGAATGATGGATGAATTGGATCATGAAAACGGTTGTGTTGGATGTTTGTTTAAAAAAATCGCTATGAAATAATCAAAAGGATATGAAAGTTGTTGATGATGATTTTACATACCGTAACTCCTGGTCTACGACTTTTCCACCAGCGCACGTGCCTCCAGCGTGGTGCCCAGATACTGCAACTTCGCGAATGATGCATTCCAAATATGCGTCTGGTGGACTCTTCGACTGTTCGGTTTTTGAGGACTTCTTTTTGGAGTTCGAGATCTTACCGCTGTAAACGGTAATGTGGTCAAGTGCGAGATTACACGTAAGCTAACCGTATACTTCATTGTCTACGTATTAAGACACATTTTATGGCGAATTGAAAGTTTTAAAATACTGTCCGCTAGAGGCGCTGTTCAATTTTCCATACAATGTGTCTACACGTGAACTATAAACTATACAGTTAGCTTAAGAATAATCTCTACAGTAATCCTTTTTACGTAGCGTTTGGGTATCGTAGCGTCTTACTTCCCTCTCACACCACAGATTTCATAAATAAGTATAACAGTGACAGGCTGACAGCATGTTTTCTCGATGACGTTACGAATACCTTAGCTGTTCCTGCTTACCGTACTGAATATTTTATAGTCAAAGTGCGCACGCGAAAAGTGTCCCTACTCCCCCCGTGATAGTGGTAATTATTTTGATGAATACTAACTTCAGAGTGATATTATCTTTTGATACTAAGGGACCTATGTCCATGGTGGACGTCTTTCGGCTATTAGATATATACTAAGGGACCTGTCTCAGGAAAGCCTACAAACAAGCCCATTAATAGGCCTCAGTTGCATACAGCTAACGTCTCTGGCCGTTACTTGGCCTTATTGTTATTTAGAATTGTTTTGGTCATTTATAACTCTGATTTTGGCTGCAGTGCTATGGTTCATTGCACCTCAAGGTGAACTTGAATATGTTGTTTACTATTACGTACTTACATTTTCTTCCGCTCAATATTACGGCTCATCTGTTCATCTGTAGAGTATCTCCACAGCGACAGACACCGCTCAGGTCTAGGCCAGTATATCCTGGCTCCTATGTTTTGAAAGGATTTTGACGCCACCAACTTCTCCGCTCTTCTGATTGCTAAAATACATATTAGTAAAAAAATCGCAAGTACATTACTTGCGAGGCTGCCTTTCCCCGCTAACAGTCAATCAGGGCCCCAAGTCTGGTAACACAATCGAATCATAATCGAACAGTAACAGCATAGTAACTGTCTCATTATATGAGTCATGATATATGTCAAAACTGACAATTACTATGCGGTTGCTATACGATTATGAATCGTTTGTGTTAACAGATTTGGGGCCCAGTACTCGGCTGTTGGAAGTTACCTTGAATCATGCACTGAATATCGGCATACTGCTCCAGATAGCCCGGATCCACCACAGGCTGCTCTGATATACTCGCACTAGCCAATGTCACAGTTCCTCTACTCTTCGGCTGGGTGCAAGTAGCCAAGAACATAAAGCCTTCTTTATGCGTATTGTTGTGGTACGGGAAAGTATCGCGGAATACCTGAAAATTTTAAAACACGCCATCTCTGTTGTGGAATTGGAACTAAATATTTTATAATATAATAGTAATATATCGCCAGACGAACACACGAACTATATGGTCCCACACTAAGCAATGCTTGTGTTATGGGTACCCAGTATATAATACTTATATAGGTACAAACATCACACAAAGTTTGTCCCTCCCAGGATTCGAACCCGGGGCCCTCGGCGCAGGCACGGTCACTATCAACTAAGCTTATCATAAGCGTGGATTGTTATGCTAGATGCAGCTTTGAAAATACCTATCTCATACTTGTTGTGTTAGTACTAGTTTAATGATTGTTACGTATAACCATTTAAATGGCTTTATGGTTTGAAATTATATAAAAGGTATCAGGTATAGCATCTAACGTGCATCAATCAATAAAGTTTACCTGAGGTTTATAATTAGATAAGTCTCTCAGCAATCGCTCATTCGCTGTTCCCATGGAAAACAATATTAGAGCTGATGTATTTTGGTACTCCACTCCTGCTACTGGTGGAAATGATAGTAGACCTGCAAAGACAACGTCATGTGATTTGTACCATCACGCCTTTAATCCCGATGGGGTAGGAACATGTACTCACATTTCGCCGTTGGTATTTTGGTCCCAATGGGGGCGAGCCTGTTACCATTATACCGGGCACTTTCCTCCTCAAAGTGGGGAGGATTTGGGCCCAGTGTGTCTGGGTGAACATCACACGACTTTTGACAGACATGCAGGTTTCCTCACGATGTTTGCCTTCACCGTACAGCAAGTGATAATCTTTATTGAAAATAGAGCCGCACATGAAAATCTGGAAATCTCAGAAGTGCGAGCTAAGGTTTGAACCGGCACACCTAGTTTCCCAGGCGAGCAATTTACCAACTTGGCTATTACTGTTATAAGAATGACAAACGAACGCTTATAAGTCTAAATGTCCGCGTGTTTTCAAGTCGAGAGTGAACAGGTACCTTCTAGGCAAGTATGCTCCATCGTAGATCTCATGGTCACTTACCATCAGGTGAGATCGAGATCAAATACTTGCCTATAATGCAATAAAAAAAAAAAAAAAAAAATCAGTTGGAACATTATTATGTTACTTATACTAATATATCTTGAATGTTTCATACCATCATTACTCCAGAAGTAATCCCAAGCCGTGGCCAATGTGAACACCTTAGCCAAAGTGATGCTGATTGGTTTCTTGATACTGACATATATGGGCATGTTCATGTGATCGTGGAAGTTTTTGCCTACATGCTCATTTTCCACTACTTTGTTTATTTTTAATCTGCCAATTAAAGAAGAACATTAAAAACCTTGCTTGCGTGATTCAGACATTTCTGGTTACATCACTTCTGTCAATTGCACAGGATACGTTCGTGAATTAGTTTTATAGCCGGAAACTAGATGGCACTAAGTGTTTTAATGCCTTATATATTATTTCGTTGTACTCGATGTGATTTTACTTATACTTACAAAACTAAGTTTTAGTTATATAAGGTGTAACAATAATATTGTAAAATATTTTAACAGGTCTACTGATAGTCTATAATAGCCACATAACCGAAAAAAATGAAACACTGATAACACATATATTTTGTACATAAACATGATAATTACGACCTACTTTTTAACTCGTTAAAATAGTTTACACAATTTTTGTTACACCTTGTATATACCTTTGTAACAAATCTCTCGGTCCAATTCCCGACATTATAAGCAGTTGTGGAGTCTTAATAGCACCGGCTGAGACTATGATCTCCTTGTTAGCGAAGATGTTATCCAGCTGCCGATGATTCTGCAGTATGTAGAGAGAGGATGCTGTTTTGTTCTCGAAGCGAATCTAGAAACATGAAATTACAATATCTTTTGATGATAAAAGGAAGCTGATAACCGTATATAAATAAGTTCTTATTAACTGGTTACCTCTTATAAATACATTTCTGTATTTTGAACTTATAGAGTAAAGGGAATGTGAAAGAACTTTGAAGTCTTCTACAGACTTAAAGCAGCATCGAATTGGGACGGCCTCATTCATTTTCGACTTCAAAGAAGGCATGAGCTAAAACTATCTGTAAATCTAGAGCAAATTGTTATACCTACTTCTAAGCCTCAAATTTGTTTATATATTTAGATGGCTACAGAATCTTTTTAATGAATCTTACAGAGACAGCTTCAGTTTTCAACAATACATGCAGATTCTTCCTCTTCAAAGCAGGTTTCAAATAAGCGTCGAAGGTGGAATGCCGTACGCCATCTTTGATAGTCGCTGTAGCTCTCCTGAATATCGTGTGCTTGTTCTTTAAATTGGATGAAGCTTGTCTGAATGTGTGCATTAACTCGTTCTCTTCATCTATTAATTTGAGTTTCATTGGTGACTGTAAGAAAATATTACATAGACCATAATTTGGAAGGTTAGGTCTGTTATTGTGATCGAAAACCTGAGCGGATAGATGAGCTGGAGTCTTTGGCCCGTAGTGGCTCTATCCTTACAGTCGTTTTCTCAATAAGATTCAAAAGACTGCCTTAAAAATATCAAGCCAAAAAACGTGGGGTTCAACCACCAACTTCGTCCGTGCGTTTGATGTTGAATCACTTAAATATATGTTCTTTATGCAGAGTACCCATGCCCGCTGAGGTAATACACATATGCCTCACAGCGGTCTCTTTAAGGCTTTTTACTCATCAGAGGAATTTTAGGAGAGCATACTTTGATATCGTACCTTGGATCCCGGGCAATAGCCATCGATGGAACAATGTCCAGAGTCAAACTCGCTCCTCGCTGTGCCGAAAGCTTTGATAAAATAAGGCCTCAAGTCTTCGGAAGTCCATTTGAAATTCAATTGTGACCATATGTTGTAGTCCTCGGGGAGGCCAACGCCGTGTTGCAGGAAGTTTATCTGGCCTGAGCCTCCGAGACCTTTGCCTCGGGGGATAAATTGCGACTGAAAAAAAATAATAAGTGTAAGATGTTTGGCGGAAAAAGGAAGATCTTCCAGCCAGGCGGGTGGTGTGCCTGGCGGGGTGGCTGCTATGCCCCGACGGTTATTGTCGGGGTCTTATATATATATGTTTCGTGCTCCGAAAACTCTTATAACGCGTTTCAGGATTGTATGGAGCCTCGTCATTTATTCTGAATGTCGTCTGCAGCGCCATCTATGCAGCTTGTGGCGAGGGTGAAGAGGTCGCTACACATGTATGATGGTCTGAGAAATTTATTGATGCCTAGAAACGCTCAGGCAACGACGTAATATGATGGGAGGACTTTTTTTCATAGGTATGAAGGCTTTTATGGGCATTGGATATCATTATTCCGTATTACTTAGACAAAAATACTCTTAGGTCTCCCTCGAGTCGGACCGAGAAGTCGATAACCGATGTATAACAGAATTTTTATCTAGTATTGAGTTAAAGTAATCTTGTCCCGTCTCGCTCATACTTCAGATTGTATTAATAAAAATATCAGTGACAGCATGTTTGCACAATAAAGAAGGCGAAAGTGCTCGCTCATGGCGCGAAATTAGATATTATTGAATCGAATCGATAAATAATTATCGATCGGTACATTCACGAAGGCAAGAGCCCCGATGGGCCCATACGATATATATATATTCCAAATTTAAAAAATAGCGCCTGTGTTTCATGTTGGGATTTATATCGAGTTGATAAACCTATTCATTCCACCATTGACTAATTAAAAAAAAAACTTATTGATTTCTTATATTTACGCGAATACTACACATTGAAATAAAACATATTTTTCGGATTTTATCGTCCTTCCGTGAGCATGATTGCTGTAAAGCAGCTGAAACGTCAGGAACGTAAAACATAAAAGAAACGCGATAAAATCCGTAATTTTGTTTTATTTCAAAAACAAACTATTATTTATAACCTGTCCCCAAAGGCCAAAAGACGAGTACTTCTGGGCTTTACTCCTGACAGACCAGTCGTTTGGTCCTTGCTGAGCTGCTGTCGCTGTCAGAGGTATCTTTGTGAAGTAGCCCATGTAGTCTCCTGCTTCGATTAGGAGTACCCTTGTGTTCAGGTCTTCGCTGAGACGGGAGGCGAGGACGCAGCCTGCAGTACCGGCGCCGACTGCAAAGATAAGGTTGCTACATTTCTGTGAGGAAGCAAGCCAGTACTGTTTCACAGAGTAGGTATGTAGTGTTAGTTTTAAAAATATCAGATAATTTGTTGATGTTTTTGCGAAAATGTGCCGATGAACCGCTTAAAATATTTTACGCTATTATTATTAAACCTTATATAGTATTATTATAAAGAGGTAGTTTGTTTGTTTGTCAGTATGGATGTAGATAGTAATCATCGGAACTTTTGATCCGATTATAAAAATTCACCGATAGATACCTAAATTACTCCTGAGTACTATATATAGGCTATGGATTCACCGAAGGACCGCTGGCGACGCTAGAGCTAACAGAAGCCAGTATTTTATATAATACCTAAGTACCTAATTTAATATCAATTTATAATTCGAAAATTAAATTAATCTCATGCAGTGATTCATTCATTCGGTTATACAATTTCTGATTCTATTTTCGTTTAACAGAGTCCAAAAGGCATCCAACGAAACATGGCTTTCGTGCAAATTCTTTAACAACTTATTGCTATTATTTATTCAAGGCGCTATCACATGCAAGTACTTACCGATAATATAATCATACCTCTTCGTCGGCTTGTGAATAACACTTGTGTACACATTGGCATATTTTTTATATAATATAAACGATATTAAAGCCACTAGCAGACCAAAAATATACGAGTAAGACGTCATTAATTACCACTGATTATAAATGCGGATGTTTCACATTCACACCTAAAGACTACAGTTTATAGTAGCTAAGTTTTTCTAATAAGACTTTTTCAACCCTAGATTACCACAGAGTTTGCTCTGAGTATGCTATGTTATATAAAGATCAATTAATATCTTGTTCTTGGACGTCGTATAACTGCAGTATTTGATTTCTATTAGGTTATTTAATTCAAACGTTACTGTACGGTAATTGAATTAGTCAGGAGTCGATAACTTTCGTACGTAAACTATAAATGTCAGGACGTTAAGCGCGAGATAATACGTAAGTTAACCGTGTACTTCATACGAGTAGTTAAGGTATTTAGACAAATTGTATGAACAATTGTAAATTTTAAATATTGTACGCTTGAGGCGCAGATCAATTTGTCATACAATGTGTCTAAATAAGTTAACTTTAAACTATACAGTTAGCTTACAAATAATCTGGTAGTAGCAAGTGGCCGGCAAATTGTTATTAAAATATGCCTGGACCATTGCATAAGTCATTATGTACCGGGCGGAGTTGCTAATTTTAATTTCCAGGCGCTTCGATTATATCCTTTGGAATACTTCGGTAAGAATCCTATAAATACGTAACTACTAGCATTATAAGGTTTTACACATCCCTTTTATATATAAGACATGATTAGGGGTGCATTTTGCATTGCGGGGTAGTTACAATAATATGTATAAAAAATGTTTGCAAGCTCTGCCTGCTAAGAGGATTACTTTGCAGCGGGTGATCGATACTTCTTCTATAACGCGCAACATGCCTCATTATTATACTTAAAGCTAGTTTAGTACATGTCCATGAGAAATGCTATAATTAAATAACAGGGTACTTTCATACTTACAGTAGAGATATAGGGTACCAGGAGTAATAAAAATATGGGTTATTATGAAGTTATTTTATTACACTGTAATAATAATTAAACAAAATTGCGCAAGATACATGTTATCAACTATTAACAGTGCCTATACCCCATATGGGACATATCTTGGTGAAATTATAAGCAGAATCCTTAGTCTTAATTCACTACTAATTGTGGCTTAAACACAGTTCCCTCCAGTTTCATTCTTACAGTTCAATGTCTCCGCCGTCTTCAATCATCTCTCCGGTGGCTGGTACCATGACCGGGGCCTCAATGACTTGTTTACGTCCCTTAGCATCAATGACTTGAATAGTCTCAGGTTCAATCTCCATCTCTGTTTCTTCATCAAGTTGTCGCTGTTTAAGACCAGCTGCTGGTGATCTGAAAGTAATGAATGATTATTGTTAAGAGTAGTCTGACATCTGACACATTGACTGATGGTCACTGTGGGCATCACACCAGGGCCCCAAGTCTGCTAACACATTTGATTCATAATCGAACAACATCTGCATAGTAACTGTCGCTTTTGACAGATATTATAAGGGATATCTGTAAAAAGTGACAGTTACTATGCAGTTGCTGTTCGATTATGAATTGATTGTGTTAGCAGACTTGAGGCCCAGTGTGACAGCAAGGACAGCTTATTTTTTCATAGCATCCCCACAGTGGAGTCACACAGGCGTCATTCAATATTGCCACCAAGTTTGAAGAATTTAGGTTTACATAATCTTAATTGTGATTAAAGTCTGCAATAAACCAACTACTGAGCTGTGAGCATGGTCTTCCCAGTTAACTAACTAAGAAATGCTTCACAATAGAGATTATGGTAGGTAGTGCCTGACATGTTAGATGCTAGGTACCAGGGGGCTAACTATGAGCTTCTATGTCCAAGCAATTCATTGCAAGGCCTATAACTTGTCATCTGTATTATATTGGCTATATAAGATCCTGCTATACATAAAGTACTTTGTATCAGTTTGTAATTGTCATTATGACCATAAATGTGTAGAAACAAGACAGTTTTTTTAATGATATGCATGTTGTATCAATTCAAAATATGAAACTACCAGACAGTTCAGTGTGCTGCCTGGAAAAAAGTATTCTTAGTACACCCCCTGAAGTGTGGATTGATTAAATCAGGCAGTATTTTAGTCAAAATTCATTGTGAAGTATATTGGGGAAGGGACCCAGTCGTCATTCTCAACCTTGCTGGTCAACCTCCCCAAAAGCAAACAAAGAAAAGGTGATTGATAACAGAAGATGCTAATAATATAAACTCAATATGTTTTTTTACTGTACTGTACGATACGAGTCTCCCCCTCACAAGTATCAGGGATACACACTACAAATTTCTACAGAATGAGGCTAATCTTAAAATATTTCAACGTGTTTCACTTCTAAATGAAGCATTCTCAGGATGATTTAGCTGTAAATGAACCTATTCTTGTTGGCTTGTTTTATTATCAGTCAACCTGTTTGGTTTATAATTAGAGAGGTTGGCCAGCCATGGAGGGTATGTCCCTCCTATTATTTGACCTGATCCCTGAAAAACCCTATAGCTATAACAAATTATGGAATTTAGTTGTTACATACTTGATCAATGAGATATCCCTTTGCACTTCTCTAACATCGCGCTGCCATTCCACCTCCCTTCCCTTCCTCAATCGCTGCATAATATGATTATTGCTCCTCCTCTGCCTTATTTCCTCCACCTTCTTCATCGCCTCGATGGTTTTCGTCCATAATTCTCGACTATATTTCAGAGGTTGATTTCTGCGCTTTTCGAATTCAAATGACGGGTCAATAGCCAATTCTTTGCCAGCAGTCTTACGATACGCTTTCGTCCATTTGGTTTTACGCGGGTTCTTCTTCTTTTTGAACGCTGCATGGCACTTTGAACGACAAAATCTGAAAATCTATTTACGTGTAGGTTAGTATACACAATGTTGAGTAATTATTTCACAATTTGTGGCAGATGAGTTGTAATAATTGTTACCTTGCAGTCGTTTCTAACGAATTGAATCCCATGTCCGGGATATATTCTCGATGAACAGAAATAACATGTTTCTATACGCATTTTTACACGTGCTGTTTTGGTTTACGCACGTCAAAAGAAAGAAGACATAAAAGTAGTGATGTGACGATGTCTAATCGATTAATAATCCACATGATTATAATCAACTATGGCATCGTTAAATTACAAATAGGAACAATTTTCTTGTAAATAATTAAATTATAAAAAATATTAAAGGCAAATGTAGTTGGAAATTTTTTTGGATTTAATTGTTAGTTATATGATGAGAAAACGGGACAGCTACTATAGATATCGATATAGGCCAGTATTTTCAAAATGTTACGCTTAAAATTATACTCAAATTACTTATAGCAATGCCATGATAATAACAACTAAATCACAATAAAAATATTATTGTGACTCATTTATATATTTTTTTATTTTCTACTAATAAATGAAAATTTAAGTATGCCACAATCGATAATATGTATATTATAAGAATAATCGAACCGGAGGAATACTACTCCCGAGCTTGCTGACAAGTTATTATTGCCAGTAATAATTATTCAGATAAAATATCATGAGTTATTTTTGATAACACAATATAACAATTATTAATTAGTATATGGTTAAATATTAGTTTGAGTATCGAAGTGACTACCACAGAATAATAATTATATTTCTTTAACTTAACATCTCTCCTAGTGACATCTGTGCAAGAAATTTAAAATACGTATTGGAATATTGTTTTTCTATTCTCCAGCAGATATCACTACACGAAGCAGGGTTTTTTACTGTACTATTCGACACTAGATGTCGCTACCAGCCACATGATTAGTTTTCGTTGTTTTGTGTAAATGCACCTGCGCCTATTCTATTCCTGTTCATTACCCTACACAGGTTGAAATTACCTTAAGTAGTTACTTTTCAATCAACTAGCCCATTTATAGCGTCCCTAAAATACTTTGTGTTTACTCACACGGATGGATGGTAACCGTCTAAATTACAAGATCTCGCAACGCCGACATCGTGAATGTATTCCCTTCCGCTAATGCTATGGAGGTTGAGTTACAACGTAATTTATAGGATTTTGAATATTCAGTAGGTAGGTGTCATATTTTTATAGAGCAATAATTTTTCGCGGCGTGGGAGCTTGTAAATTAAAATGGAACATAAAACACTTTGGACTTTAATGCGCACGGAATTTTATGCGGGTAGGATGAGCGTTGTAATATTCGTTATTATCGCGGTAGTGGAAAAACAATATGTTTTGTCTATATTATACTTTTGGCGTAAACAAAGCGTGTTTTATAATAATAATAATAATATTTCGCCAGACGAACACCAAATTGTATTATGGTTACCGTACAATGGACTGAGGGCGAACTCAGTATATAATGATGATTAGTATAGTTAGTAATGTAATAAATAATCCATCACTAGATTAGTAAGTTTATGCCCCATACTAGAGTCGCCTTATCGATAAAAAAAATATGTTCACTGATGTACATGGATTTTTGAATTATATCCATTTTATTTCATCGCATTTCATTTCGTAAAGAAAGAAGAAGAATCATAAATGTGACAGAATCGAATTGTATATCGGATGTTATTCTTTAGAGAGTAGTTTACAACCCGCACTGGGTTCGCACGGCCAATGGCCTAAATAGCCGTAGTATTGAAAAGGGAGTGTGCCTGGTACCTTATGCCCCTATTACATTGGGAGCTTACCATCGGAGATAAATGTGGGCGCACGTCAATGTCCTCTTGCCGGCCCGTTTTCGCGGTACATATGATGGTTGTATTTTTGGGGTCATTTTAAGGGGCTGGTTTTACTTTTTTAAGTAAACAAGAAATATGTAATGTTTTATGTAACTTCATACACGGAAAGGAAGAGTTATCGGCGAAAGTTTAAAAAGCAAAATAAGATTAACCACGAGTCTTGCCACTCAGCACCTGACGACCTGATTACCTCAGTTGGTAGTGACCCTGCCTTCTGTGCTGTCCCGGGTCCCGGGTTCGAATCCTGGGCGGAACAAACTTTGTGTGATGAGCACGATTGTTTATAACTTATGACAAGTATTTTTATTTTCTTGCACTCTCTTAAATAAAATTAATGAAAAAAATGGAAAGAACATTCGGGTCAGTTGGGAAATGCATACATAATGGATGTGCCGTGACCTCTAAAGTCCGTGAGTTATATTATAACAAATTATAATGCTAAATACTGATCGTCGGTGGTCTATTAGCGTGCCCCTTGTGTGGTAACGAGCGGCGCTTCGTGCGCGGATTTGAGATCGGCTCATTATAACATTTGGGTACGTCATTGTGAAGACACCACCTTCTATCAGCAGCACTGGATCGTTTTATTATCACAGAAATATATAAATATTTCTGATATATCGCTATTTTGCAATCTCCAGCATTTGGGACTGGTATAGGTACCTACCTACTCGCGACTTCGTCCGCGTGGAATTTAACAAAAAAGATGCCATGTCGCCAAGCGGCCTAGCCGTGTTCCGGCATGATGTTCGGTGTTGCCATTCATGGATGGCGGGTCAGATCAGTTGCGCTGCATGTGCCTAGTGAATGTAGCGTCTCGATCTACTGCCGCCTTCCTATCTAGACAAGTATGCTTCATCGTAGATCTCATCGTCACCTACCATCAGGTGAGATCGAGATCAAATACTTGCCTATAATGTATAAAAAAAAAAGATTTTCTAAAATAAAAGTAGACAAAGTTACACTTTGTTACATCAGCTATCTGCCAGTGAAAGTTCCGTCAAAATCGGTTCACCCATTTCAGAGATTAGCCGAAACAATCAGACAGACAGACAGACAAAAATTGTAAAAAATGATAAATGCACTTAGTAAAAAGCGGTTATTTTAATATTACAAACAGACACTCCAATTTTATTTATTTGTATCGATGTATAGATTGTTAACCTCACTATGCATGGTTATACGTTATAATGCAATAAGGTTATATCTGTACATCGTCATATTATCTGATAGCAGTTGCTTCTAGTAGGTGAAACTGATTGTCTTCAGTCGACTAACCCCATGTCTAGATTATTAGTTATTTTCTTTTCGGCTACATAAACCGCTAACTATAACCACAATGGAAGGTCTCTTAGCTACAACATAGAAACAGGACAAATCCTCAAAAGTTGTATATAACTGTGGTAACAGGAGTCATTACCAAATTATCATTCCAAGTTGGCATACGCGAATTGCCTGGTAATCACGCGAATTATCCAAATCAGTTTTACGATGTGTTTAGTCATATTAATAGTCGCTACTAATATTTTATTGGTGTTTAATTTGCTTTTAGTTTGATGCGTGATAATATGCAATTGAAGAAGATGAGATAGACCCCACGTGTGACACGTGGCAGGGAGGCGGTGGATGCGAGTGGTGGAGGACCTTGATGTGTGGAAGACATTGGGGAAGGAGGCATATGTCTAACAGTGGGCGCCTTTCGCCTGATCTATGGCTGGAAGATGAGATATGGCCTCGCTCAAAAATTTGTGGGTTCTTTGAGATTTGATTTGCTAGACATTCAGTTGATTCAGTACATATTTAAATCCTGTGCGCTATCAACTCCTTTTTTAAGTGTAACCATAGAGCAATTTAAAATCGATTCTTTAAGAGTACCTAGATTTAGATTTTCATTCAAGTTTTACTACATTCATGTGTGTAATGTCGCGTACCTTAGTAACTTAAATTCAAATGTGTACTAATTTACCGAAAGCGTGTTTTTTTCTTCATAAAATATCATCAGATAAAATCACCAACTATTTATAGTTTAAAACTAGGAACCGATACCGGATACCGTACAACCGACTAGCGGCGATCTAAGTAACACTCGGATAAGAGAAAATTACAAAAAGATACATTAAAAAAAAATGCTAATCTTGATTATACAAATCTCTCGATTCATGAATATAGAGTTTCGCATCCCCCTCGAGATGTCCTTGAGATACTGGCAGCCACCTCACAATCCGTATGGTTTATTTGAAAAAAGAAAGGGACAAGCAGGGCATCTAGGAACTCCTAATGTAATTATAACGTCTTCGAGAACCCATGTTATCGCTATCATTCGTATTTATAAAAGCCGTGGCCTGATCGTCCTCCTCACGGAAAACGCTTACATTACCAAAACTCTACGTAAGAGCATGCTGTTTGAGTCACAGGTCAATCAATGTCAACCCGATCGTTGGCGTTAATATAAGTTATGCATTCCGCAGAATAACATTGCATTTGTCAAAGCATCCCTGTCGTTCCCACCGCTGCGCCTCGGAGCAGCTGGTTCATCATGATTCCGTGTGCGGATGTATGCAAATGTCACGTTCAGAACGTGTGATATTTTTTTCACCAACCTGTGTTCGTGTTTTTGCGGGAGTAGGGACAGTAGGCATACTTGGAGAGAGGGATATTGCTGAGATAATTTTGTGTTTGTCTTAAATTATGTTCGGAATTTGTTCTTCTTTGTCGTCGTGTGGAGCTTTTGGCTGCTGATGTGGCACGTCGCATGCTTTTTACCTCTGTGGCTTTTCGGGAGCACTTATGCAAGGGTCTTGTGGAGGCAAGATGTGATTTAGTGGGTCCATCGCAAGGGTAATCTTCCACGTGGTATGGCGCCTTGCACTTAACATTGTATAACAAGACGCCTTGAGTGGCAGTTTGTTTTAATGAAGGAGATGCCTCATTTGATGATACATTTATTTGTACAAAATGATCTAATTTTCTACAAATAAATGGAGCTTTATTAATTACTTCAAGCTTAAAAATACGCATGTATTTTAAGCTTCAAGAAATTGATAAGGAATTTCTTTCGTGGCTACACAGTTGTTTCTGTCGGTGCTCGTATACGTCCATACATCACAGCTGTAAGTATTTATGTGGAATTGGAATGTAAAGAATTGTGATTATAAATCCCTCCAAATTCCCGACGCGTGGGGATACTATGCGAATGTAAAACCGCACGTCGTGCCGTCAGCGGTGATAAACGAGGTGACTTGGAGTAAAAGTCACGAGTGGCATTGTAATTATATGTATTTGTGATTTATAAGGTGTGCGGATAATTGGCCAGCTATGAATGCACCCGCAAAGTTGCAACAGACACGGTAAACATTGCTAGAGCTTGCCAACTAATACTCTAATAGGAGGTAATCGATGTTTTTAAGTAGCCTTTGCCGATAGTTTCACCGCGAATTTGTTTTCTTTCAAAGGCGAATTCTACCTACTGGTTAAATACAAAAAGTAACTTTCTAAATGGTACCGACGTCGAGTTATTTTCAAGTCGGTAATTAGCCTTGTCCACATATTATTATCGTTTATGTAAGTAACAAGATAAGTTTAACATTAAACAATAGTTTAATTTTTTGGCTCTTACATGGTGGACTTTGGCTCGAGTCCCTGTTGGATTGAAACGAAGTGTGCCCCGTATAAGAGCAATATGATATGATGGCTCCCTATTAAATTTGTCTTTTGTTTTTTTTTTATTCCTGTCTTTGCCATTACATACTTATTTTATATATAGCTATAATTTAAGCGATGTTTACAATAAAAAAAAAATGTTAGTGTGAACCACTAAATAATAATTCAAAACGTCGCTCCCATAAAATATGTTTGTAAATTTGTGGTTGTACATCGGCATAGTTCGAATCTTCGAGGTTTGTGTCGCTGTGTGCGTCGTGCCTAATACACCCTTATTTGGGGATTGATTAATGGGATATCAGAACTTTTCTTAATAGGACTTTTCTTTGGAGTAAAATGTATATAAGACAGATGTCAGGTAGGTTTGTTATTGATCGTAGAGATAGATAGAAAAATCGATTAACCCTTTACAGTTAGCTTGAGTTAGACACCTAAGTTTGTGGTATTGCGATAATTTTTCACTAGCTGTTCTGACAAACTTCCTGCTCGTACCGCCTCGATATCAAACGCGATTTCTTTTCATGTTTTGTAATTATTCTGCTGTAATTATTCGGGGCGCAGAGAAAAAAAAAAGGTAATTAAAATCGGCACACCCGTTCTTGAGTTATAAATGGTGTAACTAACACGACTTTCTATACATAGATAGATTTATGGTCGATTGTATATTTATTAATATTACGTACCGTGTATCCAAAATACTGCGTTCAGAGCGCCTAGTTGAGTTAATTTCACCAGTAACATATGTATTATTTAGTTATAGAAAAACACATTTAAAATAGGTGCGTTTGTCAAAATAGAATAAAATCAATTTAATCGCGAGTAATTAAAATAAAACAAGCCTTCTGCAGGTGTGTATGGCTACGCCTTTACATTTGTACGTTCGGATGACAATTTTATTTCTAACATAGTCATTGAATTGATATTTAGTGTCGTTTATCATACAACAGCCATTACTCGAGTAATCGCGAGAATTCGCGCAAGTGATCACGAAATGCTCATTACATTTCTTTTTTACACACTAATTCGTGATACAGAACTGTATGTACGTCAAGTGCGAGATTCGTAAAGTAACGGTATACTTTACAGTCTACGTATTTAGACATTTTGTATGGATAATTGAACAACGTCTCCAGCGGGCGGTATTTAAAACTTTCGATTCTCCATACAAAATATCTAAATACAGGTTATAAAGTAAACGGCTAGCTAACGAATAATCTCGAACTTGAAGTGCTATAGTCAAATGATAATTGTAACCGTTTTTTATTGCTATATACGACAACTGAATAAATTTTCATTTTACTTACAAATCTGTCGTTGCTAGGATATTTGCAAAACATTATACATTTGCAAGTGATATGGTATCCCATGGGCTATTCATAAGTATAACACCTGTACGTAGGCCTGTAATCTTCGATTAAATGGGAAACGGTGCAGAGAAGTGCACTCACATTTTTTCTATATTATGTTGTCAAAAAATATTTTAAATTTTGAAAGGCAAACCTACAGCTATTTAAATTGGATAGGTTAGTAAGCTTAAGTAACATAACACCAATTATAGTCAATTTTATAGCTGCGCCCCGTGGTGTTACCCGCGATTAAAAAGTATGTCCTTTTTACCGGGATAAAAAGTAGCTAATGTGCATTTCATCCAGATCCGTTCAGCCGTTCCGGCGGTGTTTGAGTAACAAACATCCATCCATCCAAACTTTCACATTTATCATATTAGTGTGATGGTTAGTATACCATTTCTGATTCACCCTGCAGCAATTGTAGGCTATCAGCGATGCCACTGACCACAGACAACGTATTAATTCCAGTATTATCATCACGTACTAGCGTCTAGACGCTGTAGCTCAGCGTTGTAAAAATGTCCGCGGCTACAAGTCGTGGTGTCGGGGTAGACCGACAGGTAGCTCGTAAATATAACCTTATTAATATTTAATTGATGTAAAAATACTTTGAGAACCGTTTGTATTATAGCGATTAAAGGCAGGTGCGCAATATACTGGAATAATTAATGTTGAATACGAACTTTTCGCTATTGAGCTCTAGCCTTCATGTCACTGACGTCTGACTCTCACCCTAATCCAGATTTGTTTTTTAATGTGGGCGGTGCTATTATATTATGTTATTTAGGTGATATTTTGTATACGCACACCAAATAAGGCGAACGTGCAAAATAAAATAACAACAACCGTTTCAATTTTCATTAAAATTGGTGTACATTTATTTTCGTACGATTGAAAAATATATCTATATTTTTAAAAGAAATTCAAAAAGAAAATCGTAAAATATTTTTTTTGGACTTGAATTCTACATAGGTTAATCAATATTGCACTTTGATAGTTCCAATTCAATATTTTTTTCTACCCATTCAATGGATTTTCTAAGTCCGTGTTATTAAAACACTGATACACTAAACTAACTCTAGTTAACTTTAACTGCCCAATTAGAGTTCCGCATCTCAGTTAATGGATCTCAAAAGCCTGCTGTTACACCTCAATTACCAGGCGCTCATAGGGCACCAGGAAGCAACAGCTGTGTTTAGTGATTTTACTGTGACCGCGCGCATGCGTAGTTCCTACGTATTCTAATAATGTAATACTAGACTATATAGTTTGATACTACGGTTTGAAGTAGGCTTGATGAGGGGCACGGAAAGATCCATTTTCTTGATCAGGGATGTTAAAAGTGCGTTCAGAAATAGTTTATAATAATTGTTTAGTATTTTCAGGCATAACCTTTTTGCCAGATTTTTTTTCACGTCTCCTAGTCTGGTTGATTACTGATATTTTTCGGAGTAGCTGCCGGTGTATGGATGACCAAATTTTCTTGATTATTTATGGTCCGCTAAATATGTTTAGCGCAACTACCGCTACAATTTTTTATAGTCTGGGATAAAACATTTGCTGAGAGAAAATTTTAATAAATTCTTTGAGCTTCCTCTATTTTCATGTTTACTGGGGACATTAAAAATTACATTCACCACCGGACCTTCTTCCTACAACGCTCACCTACGCTCACATTCTCATAATAACTCATAATGATTAGTTTCAAACAATGGCAGTCTAACAATGACCGTGTGGTAATAAACTATAAAATATTTTCAAATATCGTGTGATGTTGGACGGCGGGTGATGTCATGCGAGCGGACGAACAAGCCTATTTTAAGATGTATGAAAACAATATAAAGTTTAAATAAAACTAATTTTACGGATTGAAATGAAACTGATTTTACGGATTTTATCGCGTTTATTTTATGTTTTTTACGTTCCCGACGTTTCGGCTGCTTTACAGCAACCATGATCACGGGAGGACTGAGGTGGTTGACGTCCTGGTGTCATAGTTTGAAACGGAGTACCCTCATATTTGATTGTTGCTTGTGGTCCGATCTACGCAGAAAGTGCTCACAGTGTCTTGAGGTCTTGCAATTGTACGCTTGGTTTTGGATTAAAAAAAACAAAAAATAAACGCGATATGTAGTAAATGTGTAGTATTCGCCTAATTATAAGAAATCAATATAAAGTTAACAATACCAAGACCTCGACCTTATGATCGTCAAAATAGCGACAGACCGTTGAATTAAGTTTTACGTTAACATTGCATATAGATTATATATTTTATCCTAAAGAACTTATTATATTAGGACGACCTGATTAGCTCAGTGGATAGTGACCCTGCCTTCTCCACTGCGGGTCCCGAGTTCGAATCCTGCTAGGGATCAACTTTCTGTAATGACCACGAATGTTTGTACCCGAATCATGGATGTTAAATATCTATATAAGTATTATATACTGAGTTTGCCCTCAGTTCATTGTACGGTACCCATGATACAAGCGTTGCTTAGTGTGGGGCTATATAGTATACCTTCAGTTTTTGTATAATTTCACATAAGTCTTGAGATCAATCCGGGCATGCTCTTTTGCAATATTAACTGGCTATTTTAGGGAAATACTGCATTATATTAAGTTTTATAGTTTATCAAGTTATTTAGCCGACATGACCATAGTTCCGATGGTATCATATTTTTTATCTGATGTATGATCCTTGATATATTTGTCATAGAAATATCCTAGATAAAGTTAAAGTTCTATTAGTGAAGTGAACTGCACATTCACACCGGTCATGTTGATCGACGCACGTCGCACTGCGCCCGCGCCGGTGTAGCCGCGTGCGCCGCTCGTAATTTATGATTGTGTACGCCACATTAAATCCACCGCGGCTACTTAATACTTAAGTATGCACCTAGTTTGGCCCTGTTTTGTACCTAATATTACTGAACTTAATATCTAATAGAGCTTTATTTCGATCATTTGGTAAACATTGATATTAATTTAAAGTACTGTTTTAGTTATGAGGGAAGTGAAAAGTAGAGCGGTTAATCAGCTAACTCGGGGTATGCTGGAAGCTGAACTTAATACAAATTGAGGAAAAGCTAGAATAAAAAGGTTAGTGCACTTTCTGGTAGAGGGTGCATGGCTGAAGTAGCCAAGCAAAATAGTACACAAAACATTGATTTTATTCTGAGATTCTTGGATTTAGACTCAGACCAATAAGCCTAGACGTGCCATTGAAAGGCGTACTCCCTCTGCCAAAATATTGCCTATATGCCCATAAGCTCTACTCGTACATAGAATTAGTTCTCTTGATTGTTGCCAATATTTATCACCACTTTTTTTCACTTTTCTGACCACTTTTTTTCACTTTTCTGACCACTTTTCTCATCGCTTTTTTTCACTTTTACCACCACTTTTTTTCACTTTTCTCATCAATTTTTTTCACTTTTCTGACCACTTTTTTCACTTTCCCCACCACTTCTTTTTCCACCCCATATATACTTAATATTACATATAGGTAAACTTTGTTAGTTTTTGAGTTTGGATGTGGTGGGAATCTACGGATCCACTGATAAGATTTTGAAAATTATTGCAGGAATAAGAGGATGCATTATCCCAGAGTGCTTGGTTTTGTTTATCAAGGTACAGAAAGGCAGAAGCTAGCCTGAGTATAAAGGCGTGATGATCAAGACATTTTAGTCAACAACGACTGATGAAGAAAATGCTAGAGAAAAGAAAAAAATGCACAAAAATGTAACGACAACAGCTGGTTAAATTTAGTATAAGTTAAATTAAGCTAATTAATCTTATCATCTCAATTGTATAACATTAATCTTGGATTAGATAGCGCTAATTGAACCACCAGGTCGAGGTAATAAAAAAATGAGTTAGGTTAACTGTAGACACTGAAACTAATCTCAAGATTAGTATGCAAATGTCATGGTGTTGCGGTAAAGTTACTCAGTTAACGAAAAATACGGCTTTGTTTAAAAAAAAATATTTGTCTTTCCATAAACTTATTTTCTGCGCACTCAAAATGCTGAAAGCAATCTGTCGGTTAAGAATACCGCTATGCAGTAAATAAATGATTCAACAATAATATTGTCACGTCACTATAACATTTCCGATTGAAAAGCTCGTAAATGACCGTCTACAGTAATCGAACGGTTGATTTATTTCCATTGTAGGTATCGATAATCGAATTATCAATACCGGAAATCTGTGTATATAGTGAGTTAGTAGAAGTGTAGAGATAAAAATATAAAACTAGTTGCCCCGGCACACACTGTCCTGTCAGAAGCACTTTAAATTTTCCCGATTTTTCCATTTTCCGGACATGCTTTTTAATGATATACCTAGATAGAGTCCCAAAATGCTTCTGTGTGTGACATATAGTCTCAAGAAAAAGTTTCATCAATTCTAATCAAATTCAAATCTAATCAAATCAATCAATTCTAATCAAATTCAAATTGAAGTTATACCTATATAAGTTGTATATTGTAAATTAACGAAAGCTCTACAAATTTAGGTATTATTACATGTATGGTTGGAATAAATCACTAATCACCGCTCTACCAGAATAAACGTTTCCTGAATAATAAAAATCGGTTTAATAGCCCATTAATCGGAATAGACCGAATCAAGTTACAATCGTAACGAATATGGAATGCATAAAATCGGAATGAGCCGTGTATCGAATTGTATCGATAGTGATGTAAATCGATACGATCTCGATAACTGTTTCGGGTATTGAGCTGATTCTATTTGACGGTCGTTTTGTGAGGTTGGTAGCACCGGGGATTTGTATTTTATTGTCTATAGATTTAAATAAGAGTGCTACGCCATCTGCAACTCTCGTATTGGAGACGCCATTTTCATTTCTTCATGTCACATCCATTATTTTATTTATAATGTGTATTTATTGAATTTAATATTGCTATTAATTACTTGACACTGGCAAAATACCCGCTAAGTTGCGGGTGAGGCCATATTCATATCAATTTTATTTCATCGCATTTCATTTCGTAAAGAAAGAAGAAGAACTCTCGTATTAGATATGATTTCTCTGCACCTGACTCAGTGGGGGCATATAAATAATTAAAAGTGTAACGTATGAGATTAGGGAGGATGAATGATAAATTGCTACTCTCAATAATAACTCTAAAACTAAGCCATTCTTACGAGCTTTTGGCACGTTCGGATTAAACGTTGGTCTGGACTTTTTAACACAATAATGTGTTTAAAGTTTTATGGCTAGCCAATGAACCAATGAATTAGCTTGAAAATTACTCACATGTGACGAAATAAATAGGCGAGTAGTCAAATGTAAGACTGTTAAAATATAGCAATTATAAAAAATGTTAATATATTTAAGTATAGAGAAGAACGCCTTATTAAACGGTTAATATTTTTATTTTTCCGCGATATTCTTATACTGTGAAAGATCCAAGAAAGATTGTACGATGCCGCCAAAAACACAGATGTTTGACAGTCAAAGATTTATCAGCGTAACTACTACAAAATTATACACAATTTCGTTCATAATACACATGAAATTGAATAATGCAATTTTAAGATCCTACAACAATATAAACCCACAAAGGTGAACATTTTGTTTGTAATTTTTGCTTATAAATCTTTTGTCGGCATTCGTATACTATCATAATAATGCACCTCCAAAACCCTTATATCATACCCATAAGGTCTTAAATGTGTGTTTTAGGTGCAAATAATGGTTTGTGGCTTATAATATCACGTCTGCCGTGCGCGTTAACGCCTCCGGGTGACGTGTGACTTTTGACTTCTTTTGTTTTGCAATTCGGTTTACGGGGTAAGCGGAAAGCGGTAAGGAGAATGGGTTAAAAAGGATAGCTGAAGCTTTACTTCAAAGGACAATGCCCAAACATGTATAGAAGTCATATGTCTTATGCTACATAATCTACTTTTTAATTTTTTATATCCATTCGTGGAAGGAATCTTGGTTTGAAATAAGATTATTTTATTAAAGATTAATTAAATTTGCCTTTATGTCAACAATTTTTTTCGCGACAAAGTAAAGACCTTGCAGTGAAGTTTTTTCTTCGTCGGATTTACACATTTACAGCTCTATATGTAGTTATGTAAGTATTTTATTTATAAAAATGTTTTGCAAAGCCATTATAAATTAATTATTACTTCTATAAAATTGGTGATTATACATTAAAGCAATCATTGCATACGCAAAATAACATTTATAAAGCGCTGAATGGTTCCCTATTGCTTGTCATAATAACTTTTCTCATAATTATAACAAACCATTTTAAGTCATAATCCTCATTTCTTATACACATATTTTTGCTACTTCTAATGTTCTATCTTATATTCTCATACTTTGCTTTTGTGTGAAAATTTATGAAACTTTTGGAAGCCACATTTCGCGTTTCATAAATAAGTAGGTATGTAGTATGAGTATATACTCCCTTTCAGACTATAAACATCTTAATTTTATCTTGTATTTCTACCTCATAACTGTCGAATTGGCCACAAATAAGAGCCGTTAAAACTCATTAGTCTGCTTAGTCTCGACTCATAACGAGAAAAGTTGGTGTTGAGTACCGCGTGAGATACAGTCGTGTGAGGTTGCTTCACACTGAAGAATGCAGGTTTGATGCGCATGCGACGCGGGTAGCGGTGTGGTAGGTTACTTGCAGGTGGCATACACTTTTAGCTAAGTTCAAGGGGTTATTGCCTATCTTCATCATGTTTTTCATCACGAATTGTATACTTAGTGCAATGAAATTTGCATTGTTGCCTTAGGTTCAAATATTTATATTTTCGAATTTGGCAGTCATATTAAAATTTAGTCTGAGAAATAATTAAACGGTTTTTGACATGCGAGCCTGATATGTACCACCTCGTTGGATCTCAGAGGGCACACGATAGTCGCTCCGAGTGAATATCAGTAATCAGCCCAATCTGTATAGTTAAGAAGACATCCATAAAATTGGGTAAAACTAACAATAAGGACGATGTCACCAACAATACATGTATACTTTCGTAAACCTGCACTAGATGGCGCCGCCGTTTCAATATTTTTTGCTATGTACTTACCTCACCGCTCCCAAACTTCCACTTTCCATGTCGCTCAGTTTCTTGCATATTAAGTAGAGTATTGGTTATTAAATAAATCTTGATAGGCACTTCGATTTATTGTGCGATATTAAATATGAGACAAAGTATATAGTCTTTATTTAATTGCTAATAAAAAAAATCCTATTTGTGTATTATATAGTACGAATGATTGCGTTCTTTTCGTACTGGGTGAATTAACTTTATCCAACTGCTTACGAAATGAGTCGAATAAAAGAGCTCAGTTGATGTTGTAGTATAACTATATGGATCAAAGTATCTTCAGACTCAACGTACCGTTTGTAGATTAGCAACCTTATTTTCTTCCTCTGTTTGTGGGTAAATAGACATATCATCACGTGTTTCACTCTTAATCCGCATTTGGCATGATAAGATGAAATGTCTTAAAAATTTTGTTCGCAGATGACTTATCTCAAATTGTGTCAAGGATTGACCTTTTCGAGCGAAATTAATCAAGACTCGTCAATGTAAATTAAATTAACGGTCCGAAAATGATACAGGTATAAGTTAATAAAGCTATTCATTCAATAACGTCGCCATTTTTGGCAAGCCCTGCTCAAGTTGGCCCCAAAAAGAACTCACATTCGAATTTCCAAACGGATTATCCCGTCACAATCGTGACATGCGGGCATCCGAATTAAAGTGGCCGAGCGCGGTGGTGGTCGACAAAAAAATGAAATTTAAAGAAAAACCGCAGACCAAGGCGTCAATCTTGCCGATTTTCAGTAAAAAGAGAATATAAGAAATAACGAGGTAGGTTATTATTGCTGTCTCGTATCTGTATTGGTCGCTCAGTGTGAGATTCGAACGCACCGCGCGCGCCCGCTCCCGCACGGCGCCATTTACAAACTACCACCGTCTTGTGACACGCAGCTCAATTAAACAAAAACAATAGAATATCGACGGTTTGATTTTAAATTCGGAATTCTCGTGTGTGCCAGTGATGTGTTGTGCTCCTAATATCAAATGAAAAAGTGACTATTTAATTAACGAAGCATCTTTGTCTGTGATTGTACTTATATGTGTCAAATTTGAATATCGAGAATGCGTGGTTGTTTCGGTAAGTCGACTAACTTTTACTTGTTTAATTTTTTTTCTTCTGAAATGTTATTTTATTTATATTATTCATCAATGAATCACAAAACGGTTAATTTACACGCTAGTGACAAATCTATGAATAGAACGCATCTATCTACTGATACATTCGATCGGCTGAAATAAAAAAGTTACGTTGGAAAACTCAGCGTAGAAGATAATAGCGAGACGTTTGATAGTAATTTTATTGAACTTTTATGAAATTCTATGAAATTCAAACGTAATTCATGACTGATGGACACGAATTAAATTTTACCATGTACCCTCGTTTGGGAAGTGTTTCAGAAGACGTAAAGTATGCATTGTCATGCTTCTTGCTTCTGAAGTCGCATTAAGCTGGCGGTACATGCAAGAAGAATCTACATGAATAATAAATCCCGGGCCCTTTAATTGGCCCCTCCCCACCATGTGATAGGGGGGATTTGGGCGTTCTGCAAAGGCTATTGCGGGTTGGCGAGACACAATCGAACCGAACGCATGTTCCCAAAAGTACATAACAACTTTCTTTGAAGTACAATTAGGGCCAAACAAACTAACCCGTGTTTGTTTATGCGCTGGTTACATTTGTGCGTTTGAATATTGAATACATAAGCAATTTGTAAGTTAATAAGCCTATAGTGATATTCAAAATGAAAGGGATATATTAAACCATGAACTTGTGCTTTTAATTATTTCGATTATTTTCCTCCAATAAAATTAATTTACATCATGATTACAAATATACTATAGAAATGCGGGCTCTAAGCTGCGTAGAAAGCTTTCTTCAATTTCAATGATATTACAAAAAAAAAATATAAAAATATATTAGGGCTTTAGCGCACGAACATTGTATGCTGTAATTTCTATTTCGATTCTGTGTTCACGCAGATGATATGCACAACATTCTTCAAAAGTTCAGGTATGATTATCACTAATTATAATTAAGATATTTAATGCCTATGCTTAGTCAATCATTTATGTTGAACAGACTTATTATGCTCAGGTACTTTCGACCCGAGTGAAGTTTGTCATAAACAAACGAATAGGGTGTAGAGCTAATTTTGCACTGCAGTGTAAAATTTACTACTTATCTTGTACCAGATAATACGAACAAATATGCAGCTAAGATAAATGAGTAACTAATTAGTTTCGCCTTCACTCACACACTGTAGTGAAATTGGGACTTTTATTTTTTTTAGTTTTCTTTTATTTATAAAACCAAATATAATTAAAATTTATAATTACAGTTAAACTAAATAGGACAATAAAAAAACTTTAAAACAGTATGACAACAAACTATGTATCAAAAAGACCTTGTCCGCGTGGAATGGTGGCAAGAATGCTGGCTGCATTTCCTCGCTGTATTATCAAGCCAATTTTTTGAGCGAGGAAAGAGCCAGCCCTCCTGTCACCTGTGGAGACAATCAACCTAGGTAATATTTTGTCTATAAATTATTTAGCGATATGGTTCTATGGGCCTAATGTCTCTACGGTAAACGGCAGAAAAGCAATTTTAGACTTACAGTCTGTTTGTTCGAGCACTAATAAAAACCAGCTGAATCAATTTCAAACAGATATTTTATAGATAGACTCAAAGAGTACATATAATCGCGCTGTGATAATTTACATTCGGGCTACAGAGTAAATTCGATGACGACGAAGGGAGAAGCAGCGGGCGTAAACTAGGCAATTATAACGGTGAGCAGGTATTCTAGCGTGATCATTTAAATAACAAGTACACTCATAAACGCACACTGGTCCAATACAAACTGGCTTACGCAAATAAAGTTCAAGTTAAGATTCTCTGGTCGTTTAATTGCCTTTTACTAGTTAACTTATATTATTTTGTCGTATATTTAAAAGTAATCTTCACTTTATTGATTGATTGATAGGAGTACTACAATAATGTATATAAACCGGTAAGTATGTAAAACTCCTGTGTCTATATCTGTTTTTATGTCTCTGAAACTGCTGGCCCTATTTTGACACGTTCCTGATCGCAACTTCATTGCTTAGTATGATGTTTTGCTTTTTATCGCCTATCTTTTAATCGACGACCTGATTAGCACAGTGGGTAGTGACTCTGCTTTCTCTCTCGAGTGTCCCGGGTCCGAATCCTGGTAGGGATAATCTTTGTATGATGAGCACGAATGTTCGTAACCAAGTCATGGATGTTTAATATCTATATAAGTATTATATACTGATTTCGCACCCAGTCCATAGTACGGTACCCATAATTAAAGCGTTGCTTAGTGTGTTACCGTATAGTTGGTTCGTTATTCTAGCTAAACAAATAAACCTAGGTACTCGCAAACTTTTTATGAAGTGTGTGCCTATTTAATAACCCTCAATTAATTTAATAGAATTATACGAAACTAATAGACAAGTCTTCCTAGAGGGTTTCGACTTGGTCCATCACGACCAATTCAACTTAAGTCTTGAGGTTACGGAAACCTAAGACCTCTTGGAACGTCTGAGCCAACCCAATTTATTATAGGGGATGAATTAACTAATGCCTAACCAACATATACAGTGAATTGCAACCTTTTGTGATGGATATTAAAAGTGTTTCTCCTCAACACCCCATTCCATGCACGATCACAGGAAACCGGTGTCGATACATTTGTAATGTTTAATATGCATCGCGGCTTCTCCTCCGCTAGTGATGTCGCCGACTCGGTGTAGGGATGTGAAGCTATGCATCACGATCGAAGTGTATTGGCATTTCATTAATGACCGTCACCGTTATTGATTAAAAGTTTTTCGCGTGTCGGCATGTCGACATGACACGGTAGTAAGTATGTAAGCCAGAGCCGTGTACAGACTAAGTGAGCAATCGTGCGCGATAGCCTCAGATTTGACTCGAGCTATTCAATGCTGTTTCGATACTTTTTCATCTTCCTTCTTATCTAGCAGTATGGACATTCTTTATAATACTATTCATTTTTGTAAATTTATGAACCATGTTGCCAGTCATTTATTTATAATTAATATATACCTAATGCTTAAGGTTCATTTTAGCCTGCCTGGCCATATAATTGAAGTATCTAGCCTCCTCTTTTGGGCGTGTAGAGAAGACTGCCATTCCAAATGTTATGAATCATTTGGAATGGCAGTCAATGGCAGTGCAATGGTCAACGTGAATAAAAAAAAATCTGATTCTGAAAATACAATTTTTAGGTCATTTTTAACCGACTCCAAAAAGGAGAAGGTGTTCAATTCTCTTCATTCGAAGGTTTAACTCTTATTTCAACTGTTTAAACAGTTACATGAATTATAAAATAATAACTAATTTAACTGTTGACTACCAAAACTATATTTATAACATCCTGTCCATGACAGTCAAACATATTGAAGTTATCCGTGCGTCTCATCACACATAAGGAAGCTGTTTAGAAGTGCTGAAAAACTACATTTAATCTCTAGGGATTATTGTGCGGGGGTCCTACTAGTACAATGACAACCTATATTAAACCTTGTTGTTTATCAGTAAGGTTTGAAATTGTTCGTATATGTCTGGGTGTTTTTTAATAAGACCATTTACGTTTTATAATTATTATAGTCGGTGAGAATTAAGGTTGATTTTGTAGTTTTTTTGTCTTCAAAATGGCGCCGCCCACCTGGAAGACGCAAGAGACCAAACAGTATGCCAGGTGTGAGATTACTCGTAAGTTAACCGTTTACTTTATTGTCCACGTATTTAGACATTTTGTATGAAGAGTTGAAAGTTTGAAATACCGTCCGCTAGTGGCGATGTTCAATTCTCCATACAAAGTGTCTAAATACGTAGACTATAAAGTATACGTTTAGCTCACGAATAATTTCACACTTGACCTACAGACGATGTGAAGATGATATCGTTAAAATAGTTTGACCGACATGGGTTAGCAAAGCTCAAGACCGACAAAACTGGATCTGCCTTGAGGAGGCTTTTACCTGAGTACCTGAGTTCTTATTTACAAAGTGTTTTTCTTCTTTTTATTGCTTTTTATGGCAATCAGCTATAAAATAGTGCCATTTTTTGCCAGTAATTTAGTAATTCTTGATAATTATTATTGAATTATATGTTGATGACGAAATGAATCCACTACCACTAAAGCTGTGGATACTTTGCTGAAATTTAACGGACATCTTGGCAGAACTTTAAAAGTCAAGTTATACCTTTTTTTTTCAATTTCCTTCAGTCGTGCATATTTATGGACACATATAACAGTTAATATCCCACTAATATTACACATTATTTCTCAAAGAAATACATGTTTTGTAATATAAAACAAAATTAACAACTTCACGGTTCAACTTCCAGCCAAAATATAAAAAAATACCTATTAATACTTTTGTTTTTGGAATGCATGCTTCTTAGTAAGTAAAGTTGATATACACTTACATTTTTGGCAAAATTATTATCAAAAAACGATGGAAACCTCTCAAGATACAAGCAATGGCTTACTTCGGGCACCGCTGAAAATAACAATAATTAGTATTTTGAACTAATTAAATTATTCTTATATTTACAATTTTGAGCTATCTCGTCCCGCGATGTTGGCGCCATTGAACGCTATTTTTGCACAAAAACAAAGGAATTGGAAACAAATCTATTTACTGCGTAGTGTGGATTTGATTCTATTTCGATCGGACGCGACAAAGATGGCGGGATGGCTCGACAAATCAAGGACAAGCTTAATATTAAATATACAGACTAATTCTTGATCTCGACTTATATAGACTATAATCTTACCCCCACATTTATTTTATTTTTATTAATGACCCTCTGTATACATATACATGTACTTAATAACACCAGTCATTATTAATGTCCCACTGCTGGGCACGGGCCTCCCCTCAATGCGAGGGGGATGTACTTATTAAACATAAACGTGATCGGAATAACCTAATTATGAACCCCTCAAGATATTTACTATTTGATTTCTTATATTTACGCGAATACTACACATTGAAATAAAACTATTTT